>CAUYRT010019834.1:0-47180 GCA_963574885.1 Lepilemur ruficaudatus
AGAAAGAAATTAATTGGACAACTAAAAATATATAGAAAAAATTAGCCGGGCATGGTGGCGCATGCCTGTAGTCCCAGCTACTTGGGAGGCTGAGGCAGGAGGATCACTTGAGCCCAGGAGTTTGAGGTTGCTGTGAGCTAGGCTGACGCCACGGCACTCTAGCCCGGGCAACAGAGTGAGAATCTGTCTCAAAAAAAAAAAAAAAGGAAACAAAACTGTATAAAGTACAAAATATCTCTAAAATGCAACCATTTTTAATTTCTATAATTATTTCCAATTTCCAACATGTAAATAACATGATTCACATGCCTATGTTTATTAAAAATTACTCAGATCAATAAATGTTTACCTGCTATTAATTTTAATTAAAACTATATGCTATTACTGAGAGTAGTCAAAATCATGAAAACATAAAGAATGGTGATTGCCAGGGCCTGGGGGAATGGGGAGTTAATGAGTACAGAGTTTCAGTTTTACAAGATGAAAAGAGTTATGGAGATGGATGGTCATGATGGTTGCACAATATTATGAACCCAGTTAATATTCCTGAACTGTACACTTAAAAATGGTCAAGATGGTTAATTTTATGTTATGTGTATTTTACTACAATTATATATATATATATATATCATTATATATCTATGGCAGTTTTGTCTATTAAATTAAAAGACTCAAAGGCCCTGAAAAAGTATCATTTCCAAATTATCATGCCTGGGATCAGGGATCCAAATTGATATCAGAATTCCATCTTACATCTGGATTTCTGGATTTCTCACACACAGACTTAGCTCTAACACCCTAAGCCTGGTCCAGGTATCCTAGGCTCCATGACATCTCGTTGGGGTCCATAATACTGTTATTGGAGACTGAGTGAGGGCCTAGTGCTAAGCCAGAGCACCACAGTACAGTACTGTGGAAGAATTTTCTTGGCATTTAAAGACGGGTCTTGAAATATCATAAAGGAAGCAGGTGCAGAGATTATTGGTTACAATCCACAGGCTCTCAGGACATTAGCTATACCATTGCCCGATAAGGTATCCAAGAGTGAAAATGAATGTAGAGAAGGATATGGCAAACATTTTTGAAAGGCTTCAATGGAACCAAATTACTGGTATCACATTTAAAATACAGGCATTTATAGCCTGCCTTCCTCTGAAAAAAACAAAATCAAAATATAATTTGATTGATCCATTAACTCACTAAAGACAAATGAAGGAGTTCTACAGCCTACAAACTAAGGAAAACCAGAAGATATACAAAGCAAAATTTTGTTCTTAGGAACTATGGCAAAGAACAACTCAATGAATTATTAGCTCTCACTGTCTAATTGGGAGCGTACTGGGTCGCCAGGAGAAAAAAAAATTCCTAGTTGTAAGTTCTCAAAGGAATATGTCATAGAGATCCACTGAGGTCATAAAATTAAAACATTTAGTTTTGTGATGTGCAAGAAACCATAAGAATTAATTAACTCCTATGACCACTATACAATTGGGCCACTAAACCAAAATTTTGGAGATACTAACAGTTTACACACATTTAGTTATGTGCTGGTCTCTGAGTGTAAATAACTAGAGATTCCTAACCTTCAATGATAATTCATTCATATTAAAGAAAAAAAACTATCTTTCAGTGAGCTGGGATCTTTTTCCCCCTTTCTATTAGCAGAAAGTATAGCAATTCCCACCAGCCCATAGGGTCATTTTACTATGAAAAGATTCATTGCTGCTCTAAAGTACCAATAAAGTCACATCGAAAAGAACTAAGGAATCAAAAGCTTCCTCATGAAATGATCAAACATCCACTTACCACAATGATATCAGGATCAATTTTGTGAACTTTTGCAAGGAAAAAACCTAGCAGTGTTCTTTCTGTTGCAGCAACCTCAATCTTCACATTCTATTAAATAAAAACAACCAGTTATTGACTCATTATACTCAAGTGTTGTGCCTTGGCTGCTTCTTCAATCGGGAAAAGATTTCCTAGGGTTAAAAGAAACCATCTTTTTAAAACTAAATGCAGCAATGAAATTCCTGATTCTAGGTTTTTGTAGTAATAATTGCACAAAGTCTCTGAGGAGCTCATTCTAGTAATAAGCATGTGAATAAAGCAAAATTTTAAATGCTGAGAAACATCGTGAAGAAAGTCCCTCCACAGGGACATGCTTGTACATTTGGACACATTTTAGAGCATATGAATCAGAGTACCTATCAAAAACATTACTTACTTTCCTATATAATCCCTGGTAGACCTCACTGTTTATGCATTTACCAAGCAAAGAAATCCCAAGGATTGTATAAAGTAATCTCAAATGGTGGTATAAGAACTGATAAAAACAAAACTGGACTAAAACCAAACATTCTTTAAGAATTATAAGTGTTTTAAGTATAAATAAAACCTATCACTGCACAAAACCCATCCTCATAAAAATTCTACTTGGATTACTGAATATAAATCAGGTATTCAAAAGATCTACTCTTATTAAAAATCTCTTAAAATGGACATTGGAGACTCAGAAAGGGGGAAAGTAGGAAGAGGGTGAAGGATGAAAAATTACCTATTGGGTACAATGTACCCTATTTGGGTGACAGGTACACTAAAAGCCTAGACCTCACCACTATACAATTCATCCAAAGTGAGTAAGTGGGTGAGTGAGTGAGTGAAAAGAAAAAAAAATACAATTTATCCATGTAACAAAAAACCATTTGTACCCCATAAATCTGTTGAAAAAGAAATCTCTAAAATGGAATTTGATGGCTATATGTTTTCCGCAACTAGGTTGGTTAAAAAATGTCAGTTTGACTCTAACAGAATTTTTCTAGGTCATTTTACTCCAATAGTAATACAGGGCACTTCACAAATGATAGTCTAATCTAATAGCAACACCCCCCAGTACTGTATTTCTCAAGCCAATTTAAAACAACATAAATGGACCCTGATGAGGTGGCTAACATTTTTCATTTTCTCGAGTAAGAACATTAAAAAACAAAAAAAACCTACGTATTTATCAACACCATCATTTTCTAAAAGAAACAACATACTCTCCAAAAAAGAAATTCTTTAGATTGAATACGTTGACCTTTGTGAAAAACTCACTACATTATACTACTTTTCCCCACCATTTTATTAAGGACCTATCAAAACTTCCTCACGGAGCATACTGGGAGTTTAGAGATCACTGATCAATTTTAGCCAGCCCACATCAACCTTGCCAATACAAGGCTCTTTAACATTCACAGTATTCCCAACTTCATTTCATTTCCCAAGCTGGGCCCGACACCTTCCCCAAAACAGTAATCATTGACCATGCATTTTGGAGAAGCTTCCAACTAAGCCATTGAAAGAGGGTTTGAGCCTATCAATATAGTGTAGAATCCCATTTATTTCCAGGTAGTGAAACATTTAAATATTGTTAAATGTTTCTACCTTTCTATTTCTAATACATTTTAATGGGTTAATGCCATAGTCCAATCTAACAAGAATAGATGCAATAAATAAAAATACAGAACAGTCTGTTTAAACTAGTCTGTACCATTCTCCTTTTCTCTTTCTCTTTCTAAACAAATAGGTGCTTCATATTTAAAAGGAATAAATGAGTTCTTTACCTTTTTCTCAATGACTTCTTTGAAAGCATATGGAAAAATACAGTCCATTGGTTTAGATACAACTGTAAAAAGGAAAAAAAAATTCCAACATTCATCTTAGTCTAATTTCAGGCATACACACACTGCATGTTTTCAAATGGAAATTGTTCTAAATATAAATAAATTCCCCCCAATCCTTAAAGAATTAAGAGGATCATCAAGTATTTCCATTGGTCATGTTGTTGGACCTCAAAAGAATAGCTAAGTACAGAACCCTAAGTCTTTATTAAAAGTGCTTTGATGAAACAATTGCTATCCATTCAAGTCAGAGTGGAGGATTTTAATAGCCTTCCCCAGAGGAAATCCCCCCCTACTACCAAAGCCTCAAGCAGCATACATCAGAGGAACTCAGTTCAACCGTCTCACAGTTAGAAAAGATGACCAAACCTTCCCCTACTACACCCCAAGTTCCGCACCCGGCCTATTTCTTCTTATTAGATAATAAAATGCTTATTTAACTGGCTAAGCTCTCAACATGGAATATGTCAGAATCCTCCTTGGAAAATGATTGATAAAACACATACGCAACAATTCTATGGAATTGTTTCACCCACTGAATTTTACGCATGGCACAACCCTACTTCAATTTGATATTACTATAACTCCTCCCAAATAGGTAAACATTTACTTATTCCTTGGTATCTTGCTTCATCACACAGAAAATTTTGGCCAGGCTTCTATGATGGGCTTTTAGAATGACATCAGGAAAAGAAAATAGTTAAAGCCTAATTTTGATCCAGAGGGGGAAAAAAAACACTCAACTCCAACAAAGTAACCATTCGAACAGAAAAAAAGATATCAAATTGTCTCCAAACTTCTGCTCTTAGAACAAAACAAACTAGCTGAATAGGAGACAACCAATCCAATAAAACTTAGTTTCCATAGGGAAAAAAAACTTCTTTAACAATATGGACTAAATATTCTTGAAAACAATTTTTTTTTTCTTTGAGACCGAGTCTCACTGTGTTGCTGGGGCTAGAGTGCCATGGCGTCAACCTGGCTCACAGCAACCTCAAACTCCTGGGCTCAAGCGATCCTTCTGCCTCAGCCTCCCAAGTAGCTGGGACTACAGGCATGCGCCACCATGCCCGGCTAAATTTTTCTATATATATTTAATTGGCCAATTAATTTCTTTCTATTATTAGTAGAGACGGGGTCTCGCTCTTGCTCAGGCTGGTTTCGAACTGCTGACCTTGAGTGATCCTCCTGCCTTGGCCTCCCAGCGTGCTAGGATTACAGGCGTGAGCCACCGCGCCTGGCCTTCGAAAACAATTTTTGAAAAACAAGTTACTGATCCAACAGCTGGAGAAAAAATAAGAAAACTTAAATCAAGCCTTAGTATACTAGCTGAAAAAAATACATACCACAGAAATGTGACTGAAAGGGAGGCTGTGGGGGTGCTTTATCTAATGCAAAATTGTGATGAACCAAAGCTGCTACAGCAATAACCTGCAAAGAAAGAGGAAAAAATCACTTATCAGACATCTACTATGTACTTTACATTCTCACCCAAAACCACCAGGAATATTTAAAGATACACATTTAGGTACCTACAAATACTTTTAACTTTTTATTATGAAAATATTTAAACAAATTAAAAACAGACAAAATAATAAAACTGACTCCTATATAACCATCATCCAGTTTCAATGGTCAACTCATCTATAGCCCTACCTACTTCCTGCCTCCCCCTAGATCATTTTGAGGCAAAATCCAGACCCATAATTTCACCTAAAATATTTCAGAAATATTTTAGACTCTCTAAAACAGGGTTTCTCAACCTTGGCACTGTTGACATTTTGAGCCAAATAATTCTTTGTTGTGGGGCTGTCCTGTGTACTGTAGGATGTTTAGCCTCTACCCACTAGATGCCAGTATTTCCAACCCCATGCCCCTAGCCTCCCACCCCCCCAAAGCCCCCCAATAGTGTGACAACCAAAATTGTCTCCAGACATTGCCAAATGTCCCCTTAGAGGCAAATTCTCACCCTGTTGAGAACCACCACTCTAAAAGATAAAAAGTTTTTAAAATGTAATCACAATAATCTCACCTAACACAATAGTGATTCCTTAAAATCATTAAATACCCAGGCAGAATTTAAATGTTCATGTTTTCCAATAATCTCAATTTTATAATATTTACCAAATAAGGTCCATACTTTGCAAATCACTGACATGTAAAACTACAGGTACAACCCTGCCCCACCTGTCATTTCCCTGCTGAAAAAACTGGGTCGTTTGCTTTGCTGAAGAAACTGGGTCGTTTGTCCTATAGAGTGCCCCATAGTATGGATCACTGCTTGTATCCCAAAGAACATTTAACATATTCGTCTGTCTCCGTATTGCCTACAAATTTATAGTTAGGTCTAAAGGCTTGATCAAAACCAGGTTCAATATTTTAGCAAGAATACTTTAGAGGTACTACTGATTACTTCTATCAGAAGGCACAGGCAGATAATATCTGCTTATCTCTATCTAGTGATATCAGCAGCCACCGGCGATCACTGCCTAGATCCATTCTTCCACTGAGGATTACAAAGTAGAATATTACAAAGTAATATTCTGTTTTTCCTTCATTTATTAGCTGGGAACCTATGAAGAGAAACTTCTCTTCACCAATTATTTGGTTACCTAAGGTACAGTATGTGTTCAGAAAAGTCAAAATAAACACTTGAGGCTGGGCACAGTGGCCCATGTCTATAATCCCCGCACTTTGGGAGGCCAAGGCAGGAGGGTCACTTGAGGCCAGGAGTTCGAGACCAGCCTAGGTAACATATCAAGATCCCGTCTCTACAAAAAAAATTAAAAATCAGCTAGATGTGGTGGTGGACACCTATAGTCCTAGCTACTCAGGTGGCTGAGGCAAGAGGATTCCTTGAGTTCAGGAGTTCGAGGTCACAATAAGCTACGATTGTGCCACTGCACTCCAGCCCAGGTGACGAGACTTTATGTCAAAAATAAATAAATAAATGAATGAATGAATGCTTGATTCAATCCCTTTATTTATCAGTTTTCAAAATAATGAGTTGATTACTTAGCTTCCTTCACAAGTGACCAATGTGGTGGTGGTATTGTTGACATTATCATTATGAACTCATGGGTTCGATATGTTTCAATCTGGTGCAATTACTCTTATTATGTTCACATGTCCCATCTTTGGCCAGAAAACTCTCCAAGTTGCTTCCTAAGTCATTCTGACATATCTTTAGTAGATTTTAATACTGTCCTTCTTTCTGGTATAACAAGATGTTCCAGACTTATCTTGGACATTTCCTGTCCTGAATCAGCCATTTCTCCATTGAGTCCAATTTCCTTTATTAGGAAATGGTATGTAGAAACCTCACTCTGGGCACTAGGAGATGGTTACTTTTTAAAATTTTTAACTAAGTCTTATTAAACCTTTCCCAAACACTTAACTATTAACAATGGCCATCTACTGTATTAACTCTTATTAAAAGATCACATACTAAAAAAACCAGAGTGAAAATAATACAAAAATGGTATTTTAAAAGATCCCTATTGATGTCAAATGTCAAAAGGACTTAGGTGTGCACACAAAGAAGCTCCGCTGACCAAAGTGAGACAAATGTTAAGCATCAAAAATAACAATAATGGGCCGGGTGCTGTGACTCACACCTGTAACCCTAGCACTTTGGGAGGCCAAGGCGGGATGACTGCCTGAGGCCAGGAGTTTGAGACCAGCCTGAGCAACATAGCGAGACACCCCCCCACCCTGACCCCTGGTGTCTACAGAAAATAGAAAAATTAGCCAGCCGTAATAATGCGCTCCTGTAGTCCTAGCTACTTGGGAGGCTGAGGCAAGAGGCTTGCTTAAACCCACCAGCTTGAGGTTGCAGTGAGCTATGATGATGCTACTGCACTCTAGCCCAGGCAAAAAAGCAAGACCCTGTTTCTCACCAAAAAAAAAAAAAAAATGAATGCAATAGATTGAAACATACTGAATATATATAAAACCCATGTGTTTATAGTGATATTCCATAAAAAAGGAAGTTTTTAAAAAAGTAACAACAATAAAAATAATTAGTTACCACTGCATGTATAGGTCCCCAACCTCCTACTTGGAAAACTAGCAATGAAAGAGAAAAAATGCATTTATCCTGTCTTTCCTGTATAAACTATTACAGCATAACCAAATAATGCTGGTTAAGAAAGAAAAGTTAATTTTATAGAAACATTTAACTAATAAACATGAACAGAATTAGAAAAACCACCATTTTAAGCCAGAAATGGTGGCGTGAGCCTGTAATCCCAGCTTTTCGAGAGGCTAAGGCAGGAGGATTGCTTGAGCCCACGAGTTCGAATCCAGCCTGGGCAACACAGTGAGATCCAGTCTCAAAAAAAAAATAAAAAAAGAAAGAAAGAAAACCACCATCTTACAACTTTTAATGAAATAACTAATTCAGGCAAAAATGACTAATAAACAAAGCCATTAGATCAGTTGTTCTCAATTGAGGATAATTTTTTTTATCCCCACCCACCCCAGGACATTTGGCAATATCTGGACGCATTTTTTGGCTGTCAGAAGTAGTGGGGAGGGATGCTACTGGCATCTAGAGGGTAAAGGCCAGGGATGCTGCAAAATACCCCACAATGCATAGAACAGTGCCCCACAACAAAGAATTATCCAGCCTAAAACAGCTGTAGTGTCAAGGTTAAAAAAAAAATCTTAGAGTAGATGGAAAGTTGGAGAATTATAATGGTTATCACCACTTAAACCCACTTATCAATCATAACTTCACTAACATTATAATAGTTTAACCAGACATTATGTGTCTTCTGATATGATGCAATATGAAGCACATTGTACCACGTATAAAGTATTTTGGCTTAAAAAAGTGGAACCTGAATCTAATTGATCCTTTAGAGCTAACTTACAGCATACAAGATTATGCAGGATAGAGCAGGGGTTGGCAAACTTTTTTCCGTAAAGGGCCAGAGAGTAAATATTTTAGGCTTTATAGGCCATATAGTCTCTGTTATGACAACTCAACTCTGCCATTGTAGTGCAAAATCAGCTATAGACATGCTGTGTTCCAATGAAACTTTATTTACAAAAACAGGTGGTGGGCTGGACCTGACTCATAGACCACTGTTTGCCAACCCCTGGTATAGAGGAAGAAGTCTAATGATATCACAACGAAGCAAACAAATACAGAAAATGGGACATTCTATGAGACAACCCACAGTGATTCTTTAATTATTCAATGTCATTGAAAAAAACTGAAAAGGGTGGGAGGGAGCTATTCCCATTTAAAAGAGATTCAAGAGGCATAAAAATTAAATGCCATCGGCGAATCTTGTATGAATCTTAATTCAAACAAACCAAGTGTCAAAAGACATTTTGAGAAATGGAGTCATGTAAGTATGGACTGGGTATTTTAGATCATATCAAGGAATCACTGTTAATGTTATTAGGTATGCTAAGGGTATAAGAAAGTGTACATGTTTTGAGAGGTTACCAAAGTATATGGGAATAAAATGGTATAATGTCTGAGACTAGCTTTAAAATAATTCAAGAGGAAAAAAAGGGGAGAGGGAATAAACAAGTGTGACAAAATCTTGATAGCTGCTGAATATGAGTGACTGGTATAAAGAGTTCATTATATTATTCTCTCTCTGTCCATTTAAAGTTCTCCTAAATAAAAATTTAATACACAAAAATAAGTCCAACAATTTACGTCGTTAAAAAGAAACCTCCAACACTAGACAAATTCAATGCATTCTCCAAAATGGAGTTTAAGTAGTGAATTAGTATTCATTCCCCTCCAAAAAACCCCACAATTTTCTCTCACAGGAAAGCTGTATAAATTCAAGAAAGTATTGCATCTAAGGCATAGGTATAGTATCTATTGTATTTCTTTACCACATTTTGATGATCCTTTGCATTCTGCATTGTCTTCATGCTGAAAGACATCACCACAAGTGGAGGAGGACTGACATCCTTAATTACATTCACCAGGTCTGGTTTCAAAGCCATTGCCTCAACCTTACACCAGCTGATTGGCTGATTCAAGAGCTCTGAAAAAGAACATATAGAAAAGATCGATAGCTGTTTACTGAAAAACTACTATAATTAAAACATCTGTGATTAACTGCAATATTCTTCAATCCTGTCTTCTAGTAAGAATGACATAACATCTAACTAAAAATAAGCCACATTATTGGGTTGTATGCAAATCCTCACGTGTGTGTGTACATATGTTCATTTTCCTGAGAAAAAGGTCCACAGGTTTCATCAGATTCTCCAAAGAATCCAGGACCCAAAATAAATTTTAAAAAAACCAAAACACTGCCTTGGAATAATCATAAAACATTTTTAAGAGACTCATGAAGACAAAACAGAGTATCACAGAAGCAAATACTGAAGAACATTAGGTAACAGGCCAAACATGCACTATCCACATTGGGTAGTGATTCTCTTCTCCTTCAAAGGTCAGCTGGCCACATCAGCAAGATTGGAAGTATATGCCAGCAACAGCACAATGAGGGATGCACCCCAAACAGCTGCTTGAACTAAGGCCTCCCTCAGACTAAACTGCTAGGAATTAGAGATAAAGTGTTTCCAAATGTATTCCCTATAATCACTCAAGGAAAACCTTGAAGAAACTAACACACAAAAAAGGAAGTGGACAAACTAAATAGACCAATTCCCTAACTTTCCTTTTAAAAACCACATCTATCAACAATCTACTTAGCAGTCTGAGAGTATATATTTTTCCTCACGTGGATTTTTTACTTCAAGCCAACAAGGTCCTTTGATCTTTCGGTTCATCAAGAACAATTCCAAGCTGGATGTGTTGGTCCCAAATACATGAGAAAAAGTTTCTCCTTTCAAATCTTGAGGAAGCTGTGGCAGTTCAGCCTGAAAAAGGCAAAAAAAAAAATCTTTTTTGTTTAAAAACTATTACTTCACATTTTCCAAAGTCTATATTTGAAATAAACAAAAGCTTGTCTGTGAAGTACCAGAAGAAACCCCTTTGATATATATGAAATGTAATTTGCCACAAATGAAATCCAAAACAATTCACAGTAGGAAACAAAACCAATTCACAATGACAAAATAATGCATCTTGATGACACCCATTAGAAGAAAAATAGGCCAAGAAGCTCCCCCAAAAGAGAATTTCTGTCCAGAGTTGAATATGCCTTACTGATAAAGAATAGCCAAGTAAGTACCACTCCATTAGAAGGAACGAAAGCAATAGAGTGGGACTCATTGAAAATGCTTCCATGGCACTTTTCATCACCATTGCCAGAAATATTTCTTAAAAGTTTCCCTTTTCCAACATCATGGGATCGAAACACTAGAAGAGAGGTAAGAAGAGGTTAAGGTCCAGTTAATTAACATCCCACAGCAATGACCTTGCTTGTCATGGGAGCAAGAGCAGCACTATAGCAATGCTACCAACACTCCTCTCTCACCTTTCAACTGCTCACAAGGGACACTTCAACAAACTAATGATGTCCAACTCCATCATGTGGCATTCATTCCACTTGACAAACAGTCCTGCTGTTTCAACTTATTTATTTAAAGATGCATACTTGAAAGCAGACAAAAGCAATGTAACCTGTAGTCTGTGTACTTAAATTAATTTGATCCATTTTAATTATTCACTACTGTAAGTGTACCTCAATGAGCTATGGGCTTGAGAAGTCCTGCCAATACACCTAATTGAAAGCCAGCTGAAAGTTCAAAAATAGAAAAATGTCATTCTCAACCAAAACTCAGTAATTTTCTTTGACTTACCGAGTATTTAACTTCCAAGTACTCAGATTTTTCCGGAACATCAGGTATCTCAAAAGCATAGTTCTTTTCCACTATCTGGGCAAGTAGAGATTTAAAAAATCATTAGGACAAAAACTTTTCACAAATTAAACTGACAAGATTACACATACAATATATGCTCTTGTATTTATTTAATTATTAAGAATCCTTACAGAACACAAAGGTAAATAAAGCCAAAAAAGCACCTTTTCCCTGTTCAACTGGGAATAAAATACCCAGTGACAAACTGCTAAAAGGACTTCTCTTGGACACTAGAGAACTCAGAAATATTTGCATTCAAGAGGGACAATAAATGATTTAAATTTTTTACAATATTAATGCATTAAATCATTTGATATTAAACTTCATATTACCAAATAATTAGCATTACATTAATAGCTCATATAAGCCAACTGACTGTTGGCTATGTGTCAAGAACTGTCCTAATGACCTAATAGAAATTATTTTAACCCTTCCAACAACTTTTGAAATAGGGCCCATTTCTCAGATGAAGAAACAAGCACAAGACATGTTACAAGCACTGGAGGCAATTAATTTGCTCTGAGTTATCTTTCTACTCAAATTAATATTATTTTATAAGCAGTTTAAAGACAAAATATTTTTACAAATCTAATATACTGTTTGTACATTCATACCTATGAAATTTCCATTCAATGAACTATAGCCATGCAGAAGGCATTTTGCATGAAGTAGATATGCAACATCTATTTGCTAAATCAGGAAATGAGCAAACGAACGAATAGAGCTGGAAAAAATTCATCACCAAATACAAACCTTGGACTTGAACTTCATAATTTTATATTTTGTTGCTATTTTCTCATCAAATTCCTCATAAACATCCTTTATTGCAACTGAAGTTCCCATTTCTTTACCTGTATTTAGATCAATTTTCTGTTTTCCCACAGAAAGGGGAATGGAGAGAAAAAATAGTATCTGTATATAAGATGTTCTCAACCACCAGAAACCCAAGTCTACATCAATTTTCATCCTCACCCATTTAAATATCTAATAGCAGTCTTACAGGTGAGTTCAAAGATACAAAGAGACCCCAAAAATATACTAAATCCAATGCCCAATTCCTCCCAATGGCATCATAAAAGCAATTCAGAGATAAAGATGATCTACCTTACAAAATGGAAGAATAAGTATAAATCCTAATCAAGAAGTTCCACAGTTCAACTGAGATTGGGAGGATGTGGGAGGGAAGTGGGGATGTTAAGTCCCAACAAAAAAGGAAGAGCAAATACAACTGACCTTGTTAAATGGCCATAGAGGGAATGTTACTGCTGCCTATGCAATAAAAGCACGAAAATGAGGCCAAACACCATGTCATGTTGTAGAACCTTATTATAGTTCCAACTCCAATTATTATGGAAATAAGTGGTAGGGGAAAGAATGCATTATATACCAAAACTCAGACACTTTTAAACTCTTCCTAATAAGTTGAAAATTTGAGTTCTACTTCATTTCTCTACATTTCCCAACCTCTAATGGAGTTGCTGATAATCAGTGTTCACTAGACAGGCAACAACAAAGAAGCATCAGGATTGTAGAGAATGCACAGCCCTGTTGAAAGATAGAGTTGATGGCGGAAGATAGAATGTGTGGCACATATGATTACTAAGCACTAAAAGCTAATCATTTATGTGTACCATTTCACGGGGAAGGAAGTAGAGTGTTCGCTCGATGTTTTTCACCATGACACAACAGCTCACGTGGGTTTTGGCTGATTCAATCCAAACTTTGCCAAAGAGAAATACCACACCTAAAAGAATAAGTGAAAAGCACAAGAAAAGAAACATTTCAATTATACCAAATAAAAGGGGAAACATAAAGGCTCACTGAATGTGTCCACACATTTATGCCTCATAACTCATTTTGACAGCAAATTTATATTCACTGCCCACTCCCCAAGACCAGTTCTTTATTCAGTACTTACACCATATTACACTATCACAATGGTACAATCTGCAACCACTGAGAGGACGGGACAGAACAATTCTAACTTGGTGTAAACATTTTCCCTTTAACCAAGATTACCCAGATTGAGAGAAAAAAACAAGAGAAGTATTTTCCAACAAATTTCATATTTCTCTTGTGAGAACTTACAAATCTGAGACTGTAATTCTAAATTTTGCTTTTAGCACTTGTATTTACCAATTAAAAACCACTATGCATGTGTCAGGATAACTATAGTACATCAGTATTTTTCTATATGTAAAACTGTGCTTAAGAAAAACAATTTATCTCATATCTCTTATTCCATATAATAATAAAGATTTCGTAATATGGTTCTACTATTATCTTCTATTTCACCTTTTCTACCTCACAACTACTTAAGATCTGGCTAGGTAGGTTTATAATGTTCTTTTCTATTTCAGTTTAACAGATGGTTTAGTAACCAAATTAGTAGACACTCTCCTTTTGAGATCCCTAAGTCATATATACCATAAAGTAAAAATGCCTTTCTGGACAAGTCATTGTTCATGAAAATTGGCCATGAAGAAAGGACTCCAAAGATTCAATAGTCAATACAAGATATGGTCACTGTGCAAAATCCTGGGCTCCATGAATAATTAGATAGCAGTAATCAACACAGCCACTCAACACAGCCATTTATCTGAGATACTACAAAAATTCTGGCACATGCAAAGGCTACTGTTCACAAGGCCAATTACCCCAGTTTCACAAGATTGCTCATCAGTGCTTCCTTTTGTCACATGTCCTGGTAGAAATAAGACCATCTAAGAATTCTCATTTCTGCAGATGATTAAAAATCTTACAAGAGTTGTGTGATTTTCAGCTGGGGGAAGGAGGCAGGGAAGATAGGGGAGAGGGAAGGGAGGACTATGGGGAGATTAAAAATGAAAAAAAATCACAGTAGCTCAGAAAATTAAAAGTCATCTCACAACAGTTAAAGATGGAAAAATAAAATTCCATGCAAAGAAAAATAAAGCCCCTAATATTGGATTCAAAGATTCAAATAGCTCATTTTACAGTCAAACTAATATCACATTTCATGCAACACATTTGACACTGTTTATGCCTCATTTGCCACAAAAAGATCATGATAAACAAAGATTACATTCCCCTCAAAGTTACTAGCTGAAACCAGGTGCAGTCAGGATTATTCAACCTTGAAAAAGTCATAATGAAGACAGGATATCTTCCCATGTGCAAAGAGTAAGATTCTTTTCATAATTATGGAGCATTCAGAAACAACTGACTTACTTAGAATCTGTACGAGAGTGAGAAACAATAACAGGGTCTTTGGGAGTACTTCATTTTTATTAGCAGCATTGATTTCACCAAAGCTCAGTGATCATTACCTGCTATCATGATGAAACCGTTCAACCCTCTGAAATTAAAGAACTTTTTTAAAAAGCCATCTTATTTAACTCTTTGGCATCAACAACAGAGAAAGATGTGCCATGGCAGAGAACACAACTTGAGAAGTACCACAGAAAAGCAGAGTGGACTGAGGGTGACAAGCCCAGACTTCTACCCTAAAGAGCTGACTACTTTATCTTTTGGAGCCTCAGTTTCCTCCTAAGTGAGTAACTAGATTAGATGATCTCTGAGGCATTCTACAGGACTAGAAATTTCATTTTGCCTTAGCATTTGGATGACAGACCAATAACAGATTAGTACCTGTTTCAACTGCAAAATATTTCCCAGTACTGGTTGAAAAAGCCTATCCGTGGCTATGGTCAATACCAGGAATTCAACAATACCACAAATCATATATCGGTTGTTTTGGAAATATAACTGTGCTTCAATGCTTCAATCTCAACATCCAACACCTGTTACTACAGACCAGCACTAGCCAATAGAAATTTCTGTGATAACGGAATTGTTCTGTATCTGAGCCATCCCGCATGGTAGCTACTAGCCACATGTGGCTACTGAGTGCTTGAAATGTGGCTAGTGACTGAGCAGCTGAATTTTAAATTTTATTTCATTTTAACTAATCTAAAGAGCTACACGTGGCCAGTGGCTACCATAGTAGACAGTGCAGCTATAGATCCTTGTGCTGCAAAATGATGCTCTGTTTACTAACAAGAGTATCAACCAGTAAACAAAGGGCAGAAATAATCATTTTCACGAAAGAAAGAAAGACAGTTGTTTCTTAAGGTTCTAATCCTTGGCAATTGACACTGGCAATCTGATGCTTTACTGGTGTATTTACTTTGGGCATCATCCACTTTTGTGTTACCCACTCTTATACCTCACACTACTACAAAACTTCAAAGGCAAACTTAATTATAGCAGCAAACACAACACTGATTCTCTGAAACCTTTCATTTGCATTTACAAGACTGTCAATCACTGTGAAGTTTATTTCAACAACCATTTATTAAACACCTACTATGTGTCTGGTATTGTGCTGGATGCTGGACATGAAAGATCCCAGCCCTCCAGGAGCTTACGGGCTTTGGGAGAAGGAAAAACACAGACCCAGATCATTTCAAAATAATAAGACAAATGCTACAATGGAAATGGATATGATGGGGTCACAGGGAAAGGACTCTTAGGCCCACCTGGAGGTTTAGGAAAACTCCTAGGAGATGACATCTGGGCTGAATTTTGAAGAAAAAGCCAGATGAAGGCATTCCAATAAGACAACACACAATGAGTAAAGGGATACAGGTATAAAGAGCACTAAGATATATACAGGAAACTATTTCTAGAGCTCAAAATTCATAGACGGCAGGCATCAGAAGCCTTACTGAGGAGTTTGAACTTTATGTTGTAGGCAGTAGCCACTGAAGATTTTTTTAAAATGAGGAAATGACATAGAGTTATCCTTTTGATCAATTACTCTGGCAGTAATGTGGAGGATGACAGCTTAGACACCAATTAGAGGCTGGTACAATTGTTTTTATTAGGAAAGAAGGGACTAGATGGTAGTTGTGAGGAGAAAGAGAAGATAGGTTTTCTATTTTAGGAGGAGAAAACTAGTTAGACCTGGTGAGGAAAGTGAGGAAAAGGAGGGAATCAAGGATGGCTCCCAGGTTTCTCGTTTTGAGGGACCATTAACCAAGTCAGGGAATGAAATGCAGCATTGAGCAGAAACAGCAAATCACAGGGAGGAGTATTGGGATGGGCAGGCCCACCATGTTGCACAGCTCCAGGGAGCACCAGTCACACTGCAGTGCTCCAGGGAGATCACATGAAGATTGCATCCCCTGAGGTTATATAACAGGGTAGCCCTGGGTTTCATCAATAGATGGGAAATCATTTGCTCAGCCTCATGTAATCATACTTATCAGCCTACTTTCCAGCAGAGAGTAACAAAGTAATCAAAGAGCTGAGAGGGTCTAACCAAATCGTATAGCTCTAACTAAAGTAGATTAAGATAGTATTTCTAAGATTATATGTTTACCTAAGAAATTAACACATGGCAGTGTGCTACTCAAGGGGCTCTGCAAGAGTTTATACACATTTGATAACTAAAACATATTAATGCTTCTGTCCCTCCCCACAGACCATTAACATTTTTCTAGTTAAAGTCAATGTTTAATTATCTTTAAGGTAAATCTGGCTTTCACGTCTGACAGTTAACACTTATCTTCTTATTCATGCAGTTGACTTTACTGACATCTAGGTACTCCCTCTGTTTTCAATGGAGGCAGCCTCCAAGAACCACTTTGAAAAATGCAGTTTATATCTACCACAGACCCAAAAATGGATCTAAATAAAAACAGCTCTGTTTAAGGGTATATACTGTACCTTATATTAATCTGACAGAACTTGTCATGCCCCATCCCACAATGAAGGGCTCAAAGTGGCACAAAAGAAAACTGAACAGCTTCCTGGCTTTTTGCGGGTCAAGAATTCATAGTGTTACCTCATTAGGATGACCTGGGAATCATCCTTGATTCCTTCTTTCTGTCACCTCACTCATCTAATCCACTGATAAGTTTGTATCAAAATACATATCAAATGCCTCCACTATTCTCCTTTTCCCCAACCGTCAGGGTCCGTCAGAGTGTTCCTACTCAAGTGTAAATCCAATCATGTGACCAGCATCCCCTCCATTTAAAACCGTCCCCATTGCTCTTAGACTAAGATTCAAACTCCTTAATATGGCTTTCAAGGTTCTTCATTAAATGGCCTTTGCCTTTATCTCCAACTTCATTTTATACCAGTCTTGTCACTTGATTATTATGCTATAACCACATGGGCCTCCTCCTTCCTCTCCCCAAGCCTTTGCACTTACTGGTTCCTTAAGCTGAAATGCCCTTTCCTCAGCTCTGCATGTGCCTCAAATATCAGCCCATTGGTCATCTTCTCAGACTGGCCCTTCCCTGGCCATCATTTGACTCATTTCCTTTACATCACTTATCATCTTATTTATTGCTAATTTCCCCCCACCCATTCCCACCCCACTAGAATGTAAGCTCCATCATAGTGTAGGGAATTTGTCCAGCTTACTCATCCCATCTCAATGCTTAGCACACAACAGGTGTTCGAATTTGCTGAGTAAATACACAAATTAATGACTGATTCCATTTAAAGTACATTCCTATAACTTCAGATACATCGAAGTTGAACTACATACACATTCTAAAACCACATATAAATTTTAGAATAAGCACTTTTAGCGATCATTCACACCACAGCTCCTCTCCATCAGTGTGGCTCATGAACTTTGCAATGAATGAGTACTGCTCTCTTACAATGCATGTGAGGGCAGAGCTTGGCCTGAGCCAATTACAATCACTAAAGTATTTACTGGAAAAGTGGTACTCCGTACTAAAGGCATATAGTTACTTTATGTATGATTACCTGGTTGGTTGTACTGGTCTTCATAAGCATCCAGCCAATAAAACTGGAATACTTGTTCCTCATCTGCCCCTTTTACCAATGGGAGGTGACTGGAATCCACTTGAACTTCCTGAGCTGAGAAACTGCTGTCATCTTCCTGGTCAATGTCCCAACAAGAGACATCTGGGAGAAAATTTCCTCTGCAGAAATCACATTTTCAAAAACCTTTCAAAATCCAACAGAATAATTATAGATCTATTTGCCCAGAAAAGTCATAAAATGCTCTTACAAGTAGGATGTGGTCCCTTTCCCAGGATCTGCCTTGTGTTTCACCCCCTCTGCTGGCTCACTCTCTTGGTCCAAAATCTTGGCAGCAACTGGCTCCACGTCCACCTCCTCAGCTTCCATGGGCTCATCAAAGTCACCATCTTCGAACTCCATTGACCCTGACTCCTGCTCATCCTCCATATGCTCCCCCTGCACCAGCTCTCCTGTAGGCATCATTACACATTCCTGTCAAGTGCTGGTGGCATGGGACACAAAGGCTTACCCAACACTGAACTAGCAGCCTACCCCTTTTCTAAACTATGTTTGCATTTCTCTTCAATCTCCAAATTGGATGTTTTTTAACTTTCACTGCTAAGAATTCAAATCTTTCAAACTTAAACTTGCCACCAAAATACCTTTGAAATCACCTCCACCTCCTCCATCATAGGGCCTCCATTTCTGGCAGCAACTGTTCAATACTCCTGCATTTCTGTCTTGATATCAGACTTACCAGAAAATTTAGCACATTTAAGAGCAACAGGAGTTAATGGGGGCTCCTTTCTGGAGATAGAGGAAGCAGTTTTTCCTGAACGAAATGCCTGTAAACATTTTTAAATATTTAGTCAGTTAGACCTGCATACTAAAACTATGCAACTGTCCTGCCCTGACCAGAGATAATGACAGTTCCCATTTACAAAAAGACTTTATGTATTATTAACGTAATAGCTCCAATTATTTTACTGTTACCTAGGTTTACAAAAAAATAGTTGTTTCCAGGAGGAAAATTATTGCATTTAGCACAGTTGTAATACCTATAATAAATACATACTACTTACTATAAAATTTACTATGAAAAATGCAGGCACGTGCTATTTTTGAAATACATGAAACTATATATTGAATGAGAGTCCTAATTTAAAACAAAAATAGAAAACAAATTCAAAGGCATTTCCCTCACATAGAAAAGCAACAAAGTAAGTTTAAAGCAATATTGTAAGTCAAGATTGAAGGTATTTCTACACATTTTACCTTGGGGGTATGCACAGAGAAAGGATTCAGTGAAGCTCCAATAGACCTTTTCTTCTTAAATATCATTACAGGCGGTGGAGTTATTTGAGGTGTCTGAAAAAAGGGTAAAACATTCACTGCCATACTTCGTTCACCAGATAGAAAACGTACATTTCTTCACTCACTGAAGCCCAATAAGTAAAACATTTTTTTTCCTTCTCTGCCCCCCACCCCACAATCTATGTTCTTGCACTGTGGTTACTATAGCAACAATACTGCAGAAATCACTAGAAAACCAGAATAGATATTAAATACCCCTCGCCAATTTTTTCTTTTTAAAATTTAACATACTCTTTCACTAACCCTTTGAGAATATCACATTTTAAAACGTCAAGACAGAACTACATGGTGTTGATGTTAGTCACTTTAATCAACGTCACTTAGAAAGAAGCATACTACTAAATGAGAGCTTAGGCTTTATGGGAATGGCCACATCTCAGATTCACAGTGCAGCTAATCCTGTTTGAGTTCTATCAGGGATGGCTCACTATCTCTTCCTTCATTCCCACTCAGAATTCAAGATGAGGATCTCACGCTTGATTGTGCAGACTGACAGGCTTCAGTCTATTTAGGGAACATACACTACAGCAACTGAACACAAGCAGTGAGCATTCACAGAACTGACTCCTGAGTGTATTCTTACTACTTCAAACACACACCCACACAGCCCTATCTATATAATCACATAGCTGTAACAACTGGAAATTACTCACCTAAAATGGTGAGAAGAAACCAATTTGAAAGGCTTTTGTTTTTGTTTTGTTTTTTAATGGTTTTTTGTTGGTGCTGTCCTTGCATTTTTAAAAATTCTAGCAATAGTCTGTTTTGTATAATTATTAAAGTGTTTCTTCAACCTATGTCCCCTACATATTTTATAACTCCTGGAGATTTACTTACCTCTGTGTTCAGATCCTGTAGAATGTCACCTAACAGATCATCCTTGGACAAGTCTACAGCTTTCTAGAAATTACAAAGAAAGATAAAATGAGAAAGCCCTGCACTTGAAATTTTCACCCAGAAATGTCTATGAGAAGAAGAACCTAACCAGTCAGTCCTTGCTTCTTCATTCCTCACTGCTAAACTGCCATTCACAGATTATAACAACCACCTATATATATAATTCCCAAATCTACAGCTCCCATTCTCAATTTTCATCCTCATTCCATGATCTTCCTGCTAATTGCTGAAATTAAACACACTCTCCGTTCTGCTTTTCTGTTCAATTTTCTTTTCTATCTCCCAAGTTCCAACCACTGAAGTGCCTAAGTTCACTTAGAAATCTATATCCAACTTAGTGAGTAAAATTGGGAAAATGTTACTCAAATATATATTGACCTCACCTATTATCTGTATAATTAAATATCAATTCACTTCACAAAGGAAAAGATAAAATAATAGAAAACCATTAAACTCACGTCTGCAGTTTTCTTTCCAGCACAAGCAATGAACATTGACTTAATATTGTTTGGTTTTGTCACTACAGGCTTCTTTACATTCCTCTTGTCTTTGTTTCGTGGTTTACCATCTTTTCCTACTGGAATATAAATTATTTAGAAATGTGCACCAGAAAAAATCAAACTGGAAAACTAAAAGCCTAGTCACCTGCTCTCTGTATATGTGAATTTGAGAAGAAAAGTATTAAGAATTAAAAATACAAAAATACGAGATTTTACGTAAGGTACATAAGGAAAAATATTTTAAATGAGCTTAATTCAAGAAAACTTGGGCTACATGTTACCATAAAAACTGATGAAACACCAGTTAAATATCAGAATGAGTTAAGTGTGACTGTTTAATTGCTACTGTTAGTGTGAATAAAAAGCTTTTTAAAAAGTGGGATGGTTTTTTGGTTTTGTTTTATTTTTTGTTTTCCCCATAGAAATAAAAAGATAAAGCTGATCTAGAATCAAGGGATTATTAGTCTAGGAGCCTTCATGAGATCACCTCTTTAGCTCTATACTGAATCTGACAGGAAATTCAATTATGAAGAAATGGAATTACCAGTTATGCTAGCATCCTAATTTCCATTTTATGAGGAACAGCAACCAAACACACACACAATATCGTATCAACACTACACAGAACAGAGACATTTGCTCATTAAAGAACAACTTTTGCCATATGCTTTCTCTTATGACCATGTGTAAATCACCTACAAACTTTTCTAATACTGTCAACTTTACTCTGACTTTCTGATGTATCCCAGAGCAGTCTCAATCTCAAAAAAAAAAAAAAAACCTAGAATGAATAATTAAAATAGTGTGGTAGTGGCAAACAAATAGGTCAAATGAAATAAAAAATATAGAATAAGATCAAATTACTTATGGAAATTTAGCATATAACAAAAGTGGTATCTCATATGATTAGGGAAGAGACGGGCTTTATTAAATAGTGTTGGCTAGCCATTTGTAAAGGAGTAAATCAGTATAAATACTAAATGGATCACAGATCAAAATTTTCAAGTACTTAAAAAAAAAAAGCAAATTCCTTTGTAACCTAGGTGTGGTTAAAATCTTTCTAACTGCCGGGCGCGGTGGCTCACGCCTGTAATCCTAGCACTCTGGGAGGCCAAGGCGGGCGGATTGCTCAAGGTCAGGAGTTCGAGACCAGCCTGAGCAAGAGCGAGACCCCATCTCTACCAATAATAGAAAGAAATTAATTGGCCAACTAAATATATATAGAAGAAATTAGCCGGGCATGGTGGCACATGCCTGTAGTCCCAGCTACTTAGGAGGCTGAGGCAGAAGGATCCCTTCAGCCCAGGAGTTTGAGGTTGCTGTGAGCTAGGCTAATGCCACGGCACTCTAGCCCGGGCAACAGAGTGAGACTCTGTCTCAAAAAAAAAAATCTTTCTAACTATGATTCAAAATTCATGTGCAAAAAAATGATAAATTACAGCAGAAACAAATTAAAAGAAAAACCAGGAAATAATTTTCCAATATGTATCACAGATAAAGGCCAAATTGCCCTGATAAAAATTTCCCTAACATAAAGACCTTTTAAAAAAAAAGACCAAAAGCCCAAAAGGAAAGTGGGCAATAAACACAAACATAAAGTTATTAAGTTTTATGAAAAGATGCTCAACTTCATATGTAAAAGAAATGCAAATGAAAACCACACTGAAAAGCCACTTCTCACAGATCAGAGTAGCAAAAATTCAAAAGCTTAACAAAATACTCTATTAGCAAGGCTGTGGGTACATAGGCATTTATACACTGTTCATGGGAGTGTAAAATGGGACTTCTATAAAGAAGAATTTGGCAAGATCTAATAAAACTTCATGTGCATTTGCACTTTGAGCTAGCAATCCCATTTCTAGAAATTTCCCTGAGGAAAACACCATATGCACAGAGTTACTGGATGTGGCACTATTTGTAATAGCAAATTACTAAAAATAATCTAAATGGTCATCCAAGGAAACCATCTGAATAAACTATGATACATCCATACAATGGAATACTATGTAGCTATATAGAAATAAATAAGAAAGAAAAAAAAATGTCCATGTACTAATATGGATTAATTTTCAGGATATCTTGTTCCATGAAAAAAAGGAAAGTACCAAACTATCTACAGACACTATCTTTTGTGTAAGAAAGAAAAAGAAATAGAAATACATACACACAATTACACTCCTGTGTATATAACACAAAGAAATTGAAAACAGGTGTTCAAACAAAAACTTATACACAAATATTCATAGTAGCACTATGCACAATAGGTGGAAACAATCCAAATGTCCATCAACTAATGAATGGATAAACAAAACGTAGTAAATCCACACAGAGTATTATTCAGTCATAAAAAGGAACATAGTACTAATACATGCTACATGAGTGAAACTCGAAAACATTATGCTAAGCGAAAGAGGCCAGAAACAAAAGGTCACATACTGCACTATTCCATTTATATGAAATGTCCAGAATAGGCAAATCCATAGACAGAAAGCAAATGAACGGTTGCCAGGGGCTGGGGTAAGAGAGACTAGAGAGTGACTGCTAATGGGTATGGGGTTTCCATTTGCGGTAATGAAAATGTTCCAGAACTAGATAATGCTGATGGTTGCAAACACTGTGAATGTATTAAATGTCACTCATGGAAAATTTTACATTATGTGTATTTTACCACAATAACAAAAGATATTTTTCATGTGCTCAAGACTGTGAAAAGGTTTACAGGACATTTGTGAAAAATGTGAGACAGGAAAACTGCATCAAAGAACTTACATTTTTATTGAGATCATTTTGGAGCACTTTGAGAACAAAATATAATCAAAATGGTTAGTGTATTAAATTCAGGTCTTAACATAAAGGATGAAAAGAGGAGGTCAATAGAGGTCTGAATGGCAAGGATGGCTTCATGTAGGAGCTTTCATCTCACCATTGTAGGTTAGTAGGATTTAGACAGAAGGATAAAAAGAAAAATAAAAAATACAAGTAAACATTTGAGGTAGAATTCTTCCACAATTTCGTGTTTCTGTTTTATTTTATTGTGTTTTCCCACTGAGTTTTCTTCATTGGGACTTGGCTGGTATTTTTCTCTATCTCTGTTTGAAAACAACATGCCAGGGATTAAATCCACACCATAAAGAACTGACCTTTCATTTCTGGGCATAACTCTACAATTTATTAAAGTCTTTAAAGTGGACTGCAGAATTTCATTTTCCTTCCTAAGATCCTGTGACCTTATTGGGCTCCTAAGTGGGAAACACTGAAACAGCAGGGACTTGTGGGTGAATGATGGCAAAGCATGAAATAAAAATTTCTAAACTAGCTCTCTTCCACAACATCAAATCATTCTCTTAACTAATGTATTACTGGGAAGAGATAATATAATGAGTATGGAAACACAGAGATGGCTCATTTCTTCAACAATACTGCATACTTTCTTTGTGCCTGCTGCTGTGATCAGGATGACCAGAACATGGGTCCTTTCTTTGAGAAGTTCACTGTCCAGTTCAACCTTCTAATTTACAGCCGACAAAACTAAAATTCAGATAGGTAATGGCACCAGTTAGCTCAAGATGACATAGACAATTAACATAGCCATAATTCTAACACAGGCCTCCTCAGTTCAGGGATAAAAAGCAGCACACAGGTTCATTCTCTTCTTCATGGACTCACATAAACTAGGAATACACAATTAGCTACACTGCTACCAAACTGTACCAGTGTATAGAGTTTCTACTTTATGTAGGTTGGCAGAAACCGGGAAGATAGTCCACATATTCTAATTTAACTAATGAATGAAATAAATAACATCCTATGTGGCAAAAATACACATATGCTTCTTTTTTGTAAAAGGCAACACAAGAAGAATAAACCAGAAACTAATAAAAATGGTTACCTACAGAGATGAGTTGAAATGAGGTAGAAAACATAGAGATGAGAACGAGATTTATCTGAGTATATCTCTCTCTCTTTTTTTTTTGAGACAGAGTCTCACTCTGTTGCCCGGTCTACAGTGCCGTAGCATCAGCCTAGCTCACAGTAACCTCACACTCCTGGGCTCAAGCAATCCTCCTGCCTCAGCCTCCCAAGTAGCTGGGAATATAGGCATGCGCCACCATGCCCGGCTAATTTTTTCTATATATTTTTAGTTGTCCAGCTAATTTCTTTCTGTTTTTAGTAGAGACGGGGTCTCACTCTTGCTCAGGCTGGTTTCGAATTCCTGACCTTGAGTGATCCTCCTGCCTCGGCCTCCCAGAGTGCCAGGATTATAGGCGTGAGCCACCGTGCCCGGCCTTTATCTGAGTATATCTCTTGATATCATTTTGATTTTTAAACCATATAAATGTCTTACAATATTCAAAAGATAATATTAAAACAAAAGGGTGTTTTAAAACCTGAAATTTGAATAAACAAAAATGAACCTGTATAGCAAATTGATTAACACACACAAAAAATCACTTTATATTAACTTTTGAACACAATACTCTGACTATAGACATATCCTTAGTAGGATATATGCCAGGAACAAATAAAATTGCAAAGAAATCATAAACTTTACTTAGAAAGGTTGTTGGCAGAGGTACTGATTCAGTAATCCTAAAATTATTTTGTATATATTTTAGAAGACAAGGGTTTTCACTGAGGGTGAAGACAGATACAAATATAGAATTGGGAAGATAAAGAACCAGTCATGTTGGATTTGAACAAATTGAATGTATCAGCACTAATTCATGACATATATAATCTCCCTGTTCTGTTGTATTCACTGAAAGGGCCTAGAAGCCATTACACCCCAGTAGCAATGAACACATCCATCCCCCAGATCTGAATACCATTCCTCACTAAAAGGAACCAGGACTCTTGAGAGATGGCTGATTCCAGGTCTCAGACAAGAATACAAGCTAAACCTGGAACATCTTATTTTTCTGGTCTGGAAAGCAAGGAAATGCTCAAAGACTGATGAGGCCATGTCAAAAGGACATAGGAGCCAGCTCAAAGGGGCTCCCATTGGCCAAATCTGGGATAATTTGAACATCAAAAGGAAAAATGATGATCACTGAAACTGAATTATATTAGTAAATCTTTTAGAAATCCATGAATTTAAAGTGATAATTTAAAAAGGAGAGAAAGGATCAACAGATGCTGAAAGCACTGGGTGAAAATGCATGGGGGAATGGAATATACACATGGTCTCAAATTATCAACCCATATTTGCATTAATTACAAAAGGGGAAAAGGTAGCTTCACAAGAAAGAAATCTGACAAACATCACCTTAACCAAGAGATCGAACTTAGTACCAACAATAATGGCATGACTGACATTATATGCCCCTGCTATGATCAATGGGAAGAACACAACTTTATATTGTAGATGTTAGCAAGACATTTATTTACAAATAAACATTTATTT
This sequence comes from Lepilemur ruficaudatus, assembly GCA_963574885.1. Classification (NCBI taxonomy): domain Eukaryota; kingdom Metazoa; phylum Chordata; class Mammalia; order Primates; family Lepilemuridae; genus Lepilemur; species Lepilemur ruficaudatus. The sequence continues at coordinate 26,415 of CAUYRT010019834.1, forward strand.
ATTGTCACCAAAATATTTAATCCTAATCTAAGCACGAAGAAGCAATCAGGCAAATCCCAGATTGTGGGATATTCAACAAAACAACCAGCCTGGTCCCTTTAAAAATGTCAATGCCATGAAAGACAAAAAGAATAGTTGCTGTTCTACACTAAAGAGACATGAAAACTAAAGTGGATTCTGCATTTTTAAAAATACCTATAAAAGATATTATTGGGCTAATCAGAGAAATTTTAATATAGTCAATATATTAGGTAATAATATCATGATAACGGTATTGTGGTTAAGTAGACAAGTGTCCTTATTCTTAAGAGGTCACTGCTGAAGTTCACAAAGTTCACCAGAAAAAAAGTCTGTACGTATGTGGTTGGGAAAAGGGAGGGAGGAAACAAATGCTGCAAAATGTTAATCTGCAAATGAGGGTCCAGACTGTCTCTAAAGGGCAAGATAGCACAGATTTTAGGCTTTGGGGCCACATGAACCTCTCTTGCACTGTTACATATTCTTCTTTGTACTTTTCTTTCTTTCTTTTAAACACTTTAAAAATGTGAAAATCATTCTTAGCTTGAAGACTGTTACAAGAACAGGTATGATTTCCTTTTGGGGTAACAAAAATGTTCTAAAATTGATTGTGGTGATGGCTGCACAACTCTGTGACTACACTAAAAGCCACTGAATTTTACACTTTAAATGGGCAAATTGTATGGTATGTGAATTATATTGTATGGTATGTGAATACATACCAAATTGTATGGTACATGAATTATAATCTCAATAAAACTAAACCAGCTGTGAGTGGGCCATAGTTAGCTGACCCTGAATCTAGCACTTGGTGGTAGAAGACTAATAATTAACAAACTAAACAAAAAAAAACAGATATTGAAGAGAATTTCCCATTCTCATTTTATAGGAACTAAATCAGGCTTGTTTACAAAAAAAAAAAAATTTACCAATGATTGTGGAGCTAAGAAAATCTCACACATTCATTCAATTTTAATATCATTTTAAATTTCAATTAAACAAAGCAAGTTGATTAGTTCTAAACCTTGTTATTTTACTATACAATTATCAAAGAGCTAAAATTATAAGCACATCATTTCAGTAGGAATTAAAAGACATCATTTATTGGTGCAGCCCTCAAAATTAGCAAGTCTAAAATGACCACAGAGCTGAAAATTTGAAAATAAGTCAAAGACCAAACTCTTTGGATAATAGAGAAATGAAACTTCATTTCCTGGTGGTGTTTTTCCTTTTTCCATTTAATTTTCTACATAACTACACTTCTCACAATAGTGGAACATAGTCTATACCTAAAATAAATGGTAGATCCTTCCCTCAAAGGGAAACTATATCAGAGTACCAAGTCATTTCAAATTTTAGATAATTCTTTAAATTTCAAAATAATACTCTCATGAAAACAAAATATAGGTACCTTTCTCACTGACATCAAGGGCATCATCTTCAAGGTCATCATCAAAAATCTCTCGGCCATCTTCCACATAACCAATACCATCTGCAGTAATAAAATTTAACATTGGGGTCAAGTTTCTAAAAGTGGCCAATAATATTTTAGCCATGACCAAAACAAACAAACAAACAAACAAACAAACAAAAAACCTCTTTTATACCCACTCAGATGCTCTCCTGGCCTGTGCTGTTTTTAAGTGCAACACCATCCTGTTCAAATAGGTGTCAGACAAGGCACAGCATTCACATAGCAGGTGTGGAATCAAAACCGAAGGATATATATTATATCCAGGTAGGTGAGCTGGGGAAATGATTTGGCCCACAGCATCAAAGGCTGCCACAATAGGATGCTTTATAGCAGTTTTACTCTACCAGAAAATAACAGGTGAAAGAGTCAAGATTACCACAAATCCAGAAAGGCACTCCAGGCTACAAAGGAAACCTGCTAATATAGCCAAGTCCAATTATAGAAGTATTATGGAAACATAAAGAGGCATAGGCACAGTCTACATTTCCTCCCTGTGGTCGGTATTCACATGCCTAAAATGTCAGACCCTACAAGCAAGAACCAGTGAGCTTTCTACAAGGGGAATAAGAACATTAGGCCCAGCCTTTCCACAGTGCTTTCCACTGTTCAAGTTACTGTTCATACCTAGAACCTTGTGTACTCCTCACAGCAAATCTGGGAGATAAGTAGTTTTCTTATCTCCACATTACGGATGAAGAACTTAAGGCTCAGAGAGATTAAGTGACCTGTCCAAGGTCACAGAGTTGGAAAGTGGGCAAGATGAATCTCAACCCTACATTCCTTAATTCCAAGCATGGCTCCTCCCAATTCCTACATAGTTATATCCTAGAGGATTTATACTATATTCTGAGGTATATGCCTAGATTCTTCAAAACATCCCCAAATAAACTTCCTATTGTTCTGCTTCCTCATCCTCAAATAATTTAGGAAAATCCAAACCAAAGGTAAGATCCTAACTGTGCCTTTCATCTATCTGCCTAGGCAAAGCAGCAACTCCACTGCATTAGAATCCATGAGAAGCAATTATTTAATAACACAGTATCTGGCAGGCAATTTCCCCCCACGTACCATCATCCACGATCCAGTCATCATCTTGGCGTGCCTGAACCAGCTTTGAATACTGTTCTTCATCAACTTCTTCATAAACACTTGTGAAGTCCTCAACCTGCCATTATACAAGTTTGAGAAAAAGCTTCAAATGGAGTGAAAGTGTTAAACAATTCTGATGAAAAAATTGTCAAACTGAAATTGGAATGGCAGCCTGAAGGAGTAGCTGCAACCAAATCATGAGTTCTGACATTCAACACCACTACAGGGTTTTCCTTAAATAGACATCAATTAACTTAGTATTCCTTTTAGGTGGGTGTTAACATAAGATATTAAACGATTCCATTAGCATAATATACTTGTCACACCATCAATTACTCATCTACTTCATAAAAAACAAACTGAATTATAGCCAATTCTTCATTAGCTGCTTTGGGGATTATTCACTTGTAATTTCTAGACTGGTTTCTCCTACACTTAGCAAACCTGTAAGGCTTGCCACCTCCCTCTCCACTAGCTGACGTATGCTCTGTGAACAGATGATAATTTTAATAACTATTCAACCAACCAAATATAATTCAAAAGGAAAATCTCCCTCATCCATCCTCCTCCAAAAATCAGCAAAACAAACATACTCTATGTTTTACAGGCAAACTAGAAATGGTTTTTGAGTGATCCCTGTTTGTATTACCACTGATCCTCCATCATCCTCAAGTCTTGAAACTGCAGAGAGACTTAAATGCTGCACTATTTGAAAAGAAAGTCCAGAGAGTGGCAGGTTTTCCAATCACACTGGCTGTCTGACTGCCAGAGGGTCAGAGCACCATGAGCTATTGGTATGAATAAAGCAGATAACCCCTGCATAGTTAAAACAACAAACAAAACAGACATACACTACTGCTGCAGCTGTCTGTGGTGACAGGCCACTGACTTCCCAGATGGGAATCTGGTGGGCTGGTTAGTAAGAGCTCATAGATACCTCATTAAAAATTCCCCCTTCTCGCAAGAGTTCTTCCTTTGTCAAATGGGGTGTGGGGAAAATTACTAACTCCACTTGAAGAGTTAACAACCTAGGGAAAAACTTGGACACAGAGCTTTGAGAGTCTCATGGCCAGAGCTGACTGGATTTCTGCCACAACTACAAGGCTTATAATAATTATAGGATTAGGCTTAGTTTTCACCTCCTTTTTAACCTACGCTACAGGGATCATTGGTGAATAATGATTTGGCCTTTGACCACCTGGTAACAGAAACTACCTGCCCTATCAAATTAAGTTTTTAACAACCCAGATGCAAACTAGTCCAATTAATATTACTGTACTGATCAATTTTCTTTTTTCTGGTGGAGGGGAACTGGCACAATTATTTTGGTTGAAAATATACTTTATCTCTTACGTATTAATAAATAATTCACCTATATACTATCAAGAAGAGATCAGAAAACTATTTTTAAAAATCATTTTGAGTAAAAAGTCATTTTAACTCTATCTTTAAAAACAACATTGTTACTGCTCAGCATGAACTCTTAGAGCTGTACAATTAACATCACAGTGTTTAAAGGGAAATTAGCCACATTGTGCCAACATTTGAAATGTCCCACAGAACTCCTCTATAGAAGTACCTACTTAAAAATGCTTTACTCCTGCTTTACTGTAATCCTTTTAGCAACCCTTTATGATCTGGCTGTCTCACTTAACTTGAACAAATGGTGCCAAATGGCAAAAATCTATTTGCTTAGCTGTCCAATATAATATAGATCATAGAATATGCATATTCTAAAAGCCAGAATGCCTGGGTTCAAAACAGCATCTGCCACTGCGACCTAACAAAACTTTCTGTGCCTCAAATATCTCACCTGCAAAACATTGTTAATCATAGCATCTAATTTCATTTGGTTATTGCAAGAATTAAATGAGTAAGTACACTGCTAAAAGCACTTAGAACAGTGCATTAGCTCAAAATGTACACCAGTTGTTGTTACTGTTATTATTTTCTAGTATTGATTAATCACTTTCTAGCCTTAAGGCAATTAAGATACTCAGGGAACACTGAAGGTGAAGCTAGACAATGTTGCGCAGAGGGTGGCCACTTTGTTTCTTTACCTGCAGGCCACAAACAGTGGCTAGAGGAAAATGGCCAAAAGACCATAACATTCAATCTTACAAGCAGGACACGGCAGAAATAAGGTCCAAATCCCCACTGCCACTCCCCTTGCAAATGAGATTAGGAAGAACAATTCTCTCCAAGGAGAAGTAGTGATTAGCTAGACCGCTCAATACTTTAAAAGTAAAAGTACCTCCAAGTTACCCCAACAAAGCCATAGGACTTAGCTGAGACACAGTATGCTCAATAAGGAAAAATATATAGCTATGTACTTTCATTTTGAAATTTTGAAATCATGTGTAAAGTGCCTTATAGGAACTTTAAGAGTTGAGTATTCTCCATAATCTGTAAACCTATCTCATGCCGACGCATGTTCAACATTAAGAAATTATTATTATTATAAGAGTCTTGGAATATACTAATATTTCTAATCGGGGCAAAAGTGACATAAAAATTGCAAGCTATGAATTAAATGAAGCACAGGAGAAAAAAAAGAAAAATGGTTACTTACTTCATATTTATACTTCTCACCAGCTTTAGCCTTTTTTAGTCTTTCTAGAGCTTCTTGGCGCCCTTTCTTTGATTTTTTTTCTCGCCGGGCTCGAGAAGCTACAAAACTCCCTGAATCTGACACAGCTGAAATAAAGCCAAATTTACAGAAGATGTTAGAAAATTGTCAGTCATCTTCCTTCAAAAACAAAGGAACATTTCTTGCCAATAGTAGTAACACAATTTTAACATTATACCAATGGATACTTGTAACAACGTAAATAATTCCCAAAGCTCATGACCAACTATGCACATGTGCGTCTTCAGAAATTTTCTCTAAGATCCAGTTAAAACTGAAACCACTGTTATTTTTTCCTCCAAAAAGAGGAAAGTCCCCAATTTAACTGATACCCTATGGAGACACTAGAGAAGGGAGATCAGCCGTTAGCTAGTCCATAATCTTTCCATCAGAAACGACAAGCCACAAGTAATCCAGTGTGTTATAAAAGAAGGACAATTCATTTTGTATTCTGTTAATCAAGACTTTAAGGAGCATCTGCACTTTGCAAAGTACTAGGCATTTTTAGAGACACAAAGATCAAAAAGACATGGTCCCTGTACTTACAGAACTTACAATCTAATTTGGGAGGTAAGTAGCAACTGGCTCTAAAACAATATTTAGAAGTAAGTAATGCATGTCCTAATAGAAGTTCAGATAAAGTACCTGGAATTTCAAAGAAGGAATAGATTGGAAACTGGAAGAATTTAAGAAAGACAGCACTGAGGAGACTCTTGATTCCATCACTAATTTAAAGACCTCTGTTGGTTATAGATGATAGTAAAAAATAGATGATAGTAAAAAAATTACAAAGATTAAAATGTGTTTTGTCAAAAATTACTGAACTATCAGAGGATCTCAGTGTTCATTCATTTAACCCTTGAATTATTCATGCTTTTGGTCATTATAAACTGACTACTCCACACACATAATAAAAACAATTCCTCCACAGAATTAAGACTTTCATATACCAGCTGATGAATAACCAAGTCAAGCACTACAGTGCTGCCGGTCAACCATGAGTTTAGGCTCAGCATGATTGTCATCTATGTCTCTAAAATGGAGTATTTTATTGTATTTGGTGCTAATTAATTTATAAAAACGAGTAGGCACAGAAAAGGAGAAGTACTGATAAGAGGCATCCTAAAAGCTCCAACCCCACTGGAATGTTCACAACAACATTAAGCTCTTTGACTGAAATAGAAGATACAATTTAAAGAACATATACTAAATGCTGGCAATAAACTGTTGAAAACTATATCTTAAAGGTGAAGCATAATTAGAGATCTTGTTTTTTTTCTAGTTCTCTAGAAATGAAATCTCTCTTTATAACATCTCAGTCTATTGTTTGACTTTCACATTTGACTTTTAAATCCATTTTCAGAAAGACATTAAGTAAAAATTAAGGAATGCAGGTACTTAATAATGACAGCCACAAAATCTTAGGTGTCACTCAAATGATTTCAAAGATCATGAGCAGGCCTACCTGAAAAGATTTCAGAGATTATTAAACATGATCACTAAAAGTGAAAAGCTGGCCTCAGTGAGTGTATCCCCTTCAAGATTTCCTTGACTCCTGACAAAATCCCTAGGTCTTCAAATGGACTTACTCCATGGGCAACAACGTTCCACTACACAGGGTTTGGGGTACAATTACAAATAAGACAGAGCTGCCTGTTCTTAAGGGGCTCACAGTCAAGTACAGCAAAAGTACCTGAGACTACAATCATAATATAAACATGGTGACACACAGAAGACGTAAGAACCCTGTACAAAACAGCAAAAAGAAACACAGCAAAAAGAGCCACTGACTTTGCCTAGGAAATCAGGGAAGGCTTCACAGGGGAGGTTTCCAATATAAGCCTAGAAAGAGTAGACTTTCACCACCAAAGAACAGGGTAAAAAGTAGCAAAAGCAGAGGAAGAGGCATGAGTCAAATTACAAAGGGATGAAAATGCAAGGTTTATTAAGAAACTGAGAGAAAGTCAGTGTGGAAGATAAATTCGACATCAGAGTGTAGAGTGAGTAGGAGAACCAGATTAGGGAGAAGCAGCAGTTAAGCTGTGGACAACTATCTTGTTGTAAGCTACCTAACAACTGAAACTGTGAAATTCCCCCCTTGTAAGTCTTGATGGGATGCAAAGCCTATGTCCCACTACAGAAGCTGAAAAGGTAGATGCTCTTTCCCAGACAACCTTGCAGCCAGGGCATGGGCACATAAAATGAGCTCTACCAATCAGGAACACCTGCTCACATTTTAAATCAGAAGTTAGTGTCACAAGGAAAGGAGGGGGGCTTAAGGAAGATTCTAGAAGCAGCAGTAGCTACAGAAGGATTGAGAACCTGGAGCAACAGTGAAGCAATATCCTAACGTACAAACTATAGCATCAAGTATTTGGTCAAGATTGCCTATGATCTCCTTACTGGCCCAGTTGTCTGACACACTTTCAATCACTGTTCCTAGCTAAGCAGCCCCCAGACTAGCTTTCCAGTCCTCCTGGAGTTTCTGTGAAAAACACATATACTTATAATAAATACCTTTTCTGTTTAAATTAGCTACAGTTGGTTCCTGCAGCTTACAATTAAGGACTCTAATGCAAAGCCTCGGGGTTCTCATCTGTGAAATGGAGATAATCATGTCTGCTTCAAAAAGCTGTTAAGGATTATATGAGGATGTCTATCATACTTTGCACTTAGCAATATAGGGGAAGCTCACTTAATGTCTCTGTGTGTATGCAGATGCAGGACAGTCAAACATATACACACATACCCTGCACACACACCACACCCAGCAGTATCACAGTCTAGCTTCAGAATGCAAAAATAAACTAAAGCAGTTTTCTCAGGGAAGCCTCAATATAGCACTGTATATAATTATACAGTTATAATTCAACTTCACGAAGACAGAAACTATGTCCAGCCTATCTACCATTTTAATGCCCATACTTGGCAGAATGCCTATTCCTGGTAGGTACATAGTAAATATTTGCTGAGTGAACAAATGAATGAACCATTGTATCCACTTTTTTGATCGTTACACTTTCCCTGATCTCTTTTCATATATATATTAATAATTGCAGCTAGTTACAGACTTTTCAACTTTTCACTGCCATTTTCAAGGTGCCCCACCTTCTAATACTCAAGAAAAAAAACCCTAGATTTTCTTTTTTGGAATATGTCTCCAATGCTTCCTGTAGTCAAGTCAGCAAAAAATAATAAGCATGAAAAAAAATCCAGTTACAAAGGTTTAAATATTTGCCTCAAAATTACAATATATCTCCACCCTCCCCAAAAGTGGAGACAGTAGTCTGCAACAGTCTTTCAGGTAACAATCTTTCAGTCTGCCCTGAAGGAAAAATTCTAGTCACAAGTCCCCAGCAACTACTTAATCAACACCATGACTTAAGAGGGGTCTCAAGATTGCACAGTATCCTCCAGAGAGTGATTTTCTTGATGTTCACGGATGACATACAGTTTTTAGGGTGAAGAAAGGGCTTACTGGCAAATCACTGATAGATGGCTACCAAGACTGTTCACATACTCACATCCTACATCCCATTTGTAATCTAGGCTAGCCGTCTCTCCAAAATAAATTGTCTTAAAAAACGAAAGGCTAGAAGAACAAATTGAAATCTGTAATTCACAACTAGGTGAATGCAAAGGAAGCTGATTAGGAAATAAGTTCTCATTAATGGTGATGTATTTGAGTGACAGGAGATGTGACCCTTGAGCTAACAAAATGAAGCATCTGATTTTAAGTTAGAAGTTCACTGAAGTTAAGTCACACTTTAGTTGAACACTGTTCAAAAATCAGAAATCAGACAAAGCCATTTGCATTTCTGTAATCTATTTTTGGAAATAAAAGATTACCACTGACAAACTGAGTGATACACAGGGCATCCGAAATGCTGCTGAACGGACGCATTTCCTTTTAGAAACTTCACCAGAAATGACTAGTTTGTGAACACTATTTCTATGCAGCACTTGAAGAACTTTCCAGAGAAGAATGTGAAAGAAAAACTGTTAATGAATAAAGTAGAAACCCATTACCTAAAAAGACAAAACGCGTTTGTACCTGGTGACAGCGCTTAGAGCTTTCTTTCCTGCTTAGTTACAATGTATAATAATTTTCCCAGGAGTTCCTAAAAAGGAGGGCACACATTTGTTCTGTCCTAGCCCTCAAGCGGATACTTGGGATGGCAGCAGTAAAATACTTTCGGCCAAGACAGTGCCCCACCGGGGCCAGTCTCCATGAAGTTTATGCCCAGCACGTGGGTGCAACTCACAAGATAAATAAATAAATAAAGGCAAGCGACTGCAGAGACCATCAGTAGCAGGGGTGAGACAGCATTCCAAACAAAAAAAATCCTGAAGTTCTGGTTTGCCAACAGCAAACCGTCCTGCAAGGAAACCCTGTCCGACGCCAGAAGGGCCGCTGCCCGAGACGACCAAAGTCTGCGCCCAAACAGACCGGCGGGGGAACCCAGGTGCGCGCCTCCCTCAGAAAAAAAAATAAAGCAGAGACCTCCCTCCCCGAATCCCACCACCCGCAATCATGCCACGGTCCCAACCCGGAGCCCCGCGCGCGGAGTCGTCCCTCACCGCTCGCTCCCAGCTCGCAGTCGTCGCCGTGGACAGGCGCCATGGCCCCAGAGTCTACCGATTCCGCGCCAACCAGCACGAAACTGGCGCGGGGGCTGAGACAGGCGCCAGCCCGAAAACCAATCAGCTGCTCGGGAGGCTACGGACTTCCGCCCGGAAGGCCACTGACGTGCCGCGACGCGCCCCGCCCCGCCCCCGGCCTTCTCGCGGGCCAGCGTTTGGCGCCCTGTGATGACCCCTTAGGGGAAAGCTAGAGCTGGGGAGGCGGGGAAGCCGGAGGAAAGCAGGAGAAAGAAGCGGTCGGGCCCTGCAAAGGAGCCGACTGGAGACTCTGCGCAAGCGCACGCATGCTGATGGGGGAAAAAATTGGGGTGCGTGTGAGTAGGGAGCTCTCTGGTTCTGAGAGTTGATTTTCCGTGAAAAGAGGCGCGGGCGGGCAGGAGAGTGGGCGTGGTTGGATCGTTTTATTCTCAGAGTCTGGGAAAGCGACTGCCTCCTGCTGCGCACTTTGAATTTTGCCTCATACTTTGCTTCTCAGACTGTGAACATAGTCGCTGTGTGATTTTACATATATAGTATGCATGCCACTACTTAAAGGTATATGCACCATCTTAACCAAATGACCAAAAGTAGCATCATCAATAAGTGGCGATCTGACCTCATATGCATCCTGGTGTGATGCACTTGAAAAAGGAACATCACCTATGTAGTCCTCTTGCAAAAAATGTCTAACCTGAATCTAACTGCGAAGAAATAATCAGACGTACTCAAAGTATAGGTCAATCTACAAAACGTCTGGCCTGGACTCCTCCAAAATGTCAATGTTATAAAAGACAAAAAGGGCATTAGATTCTTGTGTATGGTATGATGCATGTAATGTATGCATCTCATTTTATCTTTTTCCACATAGGTATAACATATTTTTATTAAGGAACGCCTACTATACATTTGTAATAGTTTTTCCCACATTTTTGCCCACATGTTTGTTGATCCCTTCTTCATGTGACAATTTTGTAATATTTTCTCTAAAGAGGACATAAAGATAATTCAGTTTGTTCTCTAGCATGATTGATCAGTGTTTGTTTCTTAATTTCTGATTGTTTAGAAATTTTTCTTTCAGCTTCATACTCATTTAATATCATGTTAAGATATGATCCATATGTTGTGATATGTAACATAGTAATTCACACTTAGATATACTGGCTGTTTAAAAGTACTAGGACAGATTTACACCTACACTTCCCTTTTAAAAATTGTTGGAACTTTTATAGTTTTATTATCAAGTTTATGCCTAACAGGAGAGAACCATTTTGGCTAGACATCAATAAGAACCAAATCCTTACCTTAACAGTTTCACATGTCTGATCATTTCCTACATGCCAGTTTATAACTGAGCATTTCAAATCTTTGTGTTCTTTCATTATTGCTATGGTCTGGATGTTTGTATCCTCCCAAAATTCATGTATTGAAACCTACTCACCAATGTGATGGTATTAGGAGGTAAACCCTTTGAGAGGTGACTAGGTTATGAGGGGGGAGCCCTCGTGAATGGGATTGGTGCACTTATAAAAGAAGCCCCAGAGGGCTGCCTTGCTCCTTCTGCCATGTGAGGACCCAGGAAGAAGGTGCCATCTATAAACCAGAAAATGGGCCCTCACCAAGCACCAAATGTGCCGGTACCTTGATCATGGACTTCCCAACCTCCAGAACTATGAAAAATATATTTCTGTTTATTAGCCGTTTATGGTATTTTGTTATAGCAGACTGAACAGACTAAGACAACTGCCCACATACTTTGGGGGCGAGGACCTGTAGGAAACTTTCATATGATACGCTGTCTGGCCCTGCACATTCATGTCACAACTTCAGGCAGGTCAGCACAGTGGGGTAGGAATATTTCTGGAAGCTATTCCTACCCCAGGTCTATCAATAACTTAAGTATATATGAAACTGCCTTCGACCCACATAAATAGATGTCATTAAGCCTAAACTAAATGCAACATCAACTCAACTTCCCCATAGTAGAATTGTAAAATGCCTATGCCCACTCCACTACCACCAGGCAGGAAGGAAAGTGTGTCAGAGTGACAGTTGGTAGTTCTCAAGAGCTGATTATTAAATATTTGGGAATTTTCTAATCTACCTTTTAAACCATTGGGTAGCTTGAAATCAGTCATGGTGGGAATATCACACAATGGAAACTGGCAAATGGTACAAATTAGAGCTTTATTTATTCATTTATTTTGAGAGAAAGATGTGATGGCTGAAGCTTCAGCAGCCATCTTAAATCATGAGCTAAATGAAAATGAAAGTCACGCACTGAGATAGTGGAACAGAATAATTGGAGCCTGGGTCCCCGACATCCACAAAGCCACCACATCATCCCTGGGCTGCCCATCTTCAGACTTCTTCTATATGACAGAGATAAACATCTGTAATATTCAAAGCTACTGTTTCTGACTTTCTTATTATAGTCAGCCAAACCTAATTCTGTAGATTATACTTATTTTACTTATGAAGAAATGGAGACTCAGTAAGGTAAGTAGCAGACTGGGGATTCAGCCCCTTATTTGTGTAACTCCAAAGCTGATATTTTTTTCCATTGTGCAACTGTGTCTAATCAGTGGGTGTCTATCTCATTTCAATGGCAGTAACAGTTAACACCATGTGAATAACTTGTATAGCATTTATTCATTCAACAAATGTTTATTGAATGCCTACTATCTTTCTGACACTATTCAATGCCCTAGGGATAAGGTGGTAAAGAAAAACAACTTCCCTTGCAATGGTTTCCTACTCTTCAGACAACCTTTCTTTTTCTTTTTTTTTTTTTTTTTTTTTTTTTTTGAGACAGAGTCTCACTCTGTTGCCCGGGCTAGAGTGTCATGGCATCAGCCTAGCTCACAGCAACCTCAAACTCCTGGGCTCAAGCAATCCTTCGTCTCAGCCCCCGAGTAGCTGGGACTACAGGCATGCGCCACCATGCCCGGCTAATTTTTTCTAGCTATTTTTAGTTGGCCAATTAATTTCTTTGTATTTTTAGTGGAGATGGGGTCTCGCTCTTGCTCAGGCTGGTCTTGAACTCCTGACCTTGAGCGATCCACCCACCTCAGCCTCCCAGAGTGCTAGGATTACAAGAGTGAGCCACCGAGCCTGGCCAGGCAACCTTTCTTTTATAAACTAGATATTTTTTTTCCTAGATGGGGGGAGAACCAGCCAAACTGATTATATTCTGACATGCCTGCCAGGTGTATTTCTCATTGCAAAGCAATAAATTAGCATTCTTGTTTCAATATCAGTGTGATTTTGTTAGCATGAATCTGGCCTCTGGGCCTGACTATCTGTGGGTCTATTGACAAAATCAGCTTTGTGGCCATGCAAAGATGTTGAGCCCAACTAGGTAATGCTGCTTATATGCAGCTGTGGAGAAAGGATTATCTGCTACCTGAAAATAGGCCGGCAGTGAGAAGGACTGCATATGCTCTCAATGTCCCACAAGGATTCCAGGTAATAGGAAAGAGGATGTGCAACTCCCTAGGGTAGCTGACAGTGCCCAGGTTAAAACCATTTCCTCCTCCCCCTAAGTTGCAAAGCCTCTCTCTTGCCTTACTTGCCTATAAAAAGCATAGTGGCAGTGGGGCAGGGCCTCGCTCCTGGACCACAATCCATGATACCTCCATGCTGCTTTGGACAAAGCACACCTCTCTGGATGGCATCTGCCATTCTGGTCCTGTGAGGCACCCTGTGCCCGTGAGGAGCCTAGGCTGTGTGATCCTCATGGTGTTTGGTTGAGTCCTTTGCTTAACAGCAACAATTCTGAGGCTGAGACTAACTGAATCAACACACAATGGGGGGAGATATTTTGGCTTAATTATAGACTCCACATCACCTCTAAAGCAAAAATGGATGACACATAGAAAATCAGGGAACAGAGAGATAAAAATAATGGATCTAATATTGCCTAAGGGAAAGAGACACTGGGGAGAAAAGCAAACTACTTTACTACTAAGATATGGCCCCTAAATAGATATACATACATATACACATTAGGTTTTCCTGACGTTGAGGACAAACAATCCCTTAAATAATTCATAGCGGACATTTGTCATTATTTTGGCTGCCCAATACTTGATGCCTCCTTCCCGCGTCCGGGGAATTTCCTCCATTCTGGGTTTTGGGGGAGCAGACTTCTCTATCACTTTAGAAGTGGAATATATTTTTGTCCCAGCAACCCCACCAGCTATAGCATGAACACATTTTAAGCTTGGCCATTTCCACAAGGGATTCTGAATTTGGAGCTAGTCTCACAAAAAACAGGGACATTCCTTTGTGTCAGGGGCATTTCCTGATTGGCAACAATGGCTTCAGAGCCACTGCAAAGGCCAGTGTCCAGGCCACCTACAGTGGCAGAAATGGCTAGGATGCCCCTTTCCAGATTGCTCAGAGGTGTGATTTTGCCAGTGATTTCAGCTTCAAAGTTTCCCTTTGTGTTTGCCCACTTCAGCCTGGTTCTCCGGGCTTCCTAGTGATTGTGTGAACTACCTAATGTTCTCTCCTAAGAGTCTTCTTTTTCTCCTCCCTCTCCTCCTGCTCCTCTTCTTCTTTCTCCTCCTGTTCCTCCTTTTCCTCTCCCCATTTCTCTTGTCTTAAGTCAGCCAAAAGTCAGCTTGCAACTAATATCCCTGGCTGCCCACTATTCTATTTCTTTTCTTTATTCTCATCCCATACTCACCAAGAAATCTCCTGGTTAGTATTTCAGATACTTAAATACTAGGACAGAAGAATGCTAGACAGAGGATGAGAGCATTCCAGCATTTGGAAAGTAATGGTCCCCACTGTCAATTAATAGATGTTTATTCTAGTTAGAACATGTTTCTTATGAGTTGAAGTACATCTTCCCCCAAGAGACCATCTCTGGGTGTTCTAAGGAAATCCAGTCAATACCCACAACACTAAGGACAAGACCTTGGACAGTGGGACCAAGAAGGGTCTTCCCTACAACAAGCCAGCACTTGACACTCCCAGACCACAGTCCCACAGACACACCCTCCCTAACCAGTAAATGTCCCTATGAGTCTTGACCTTCATAAATACATCTCTGTCTTGTCTCACAGCATTTACTCATTAAAAATGAACTGGACATTTTTATTCATTAATCCCTTTCAGACAAAATAATCATGTTGTAAGGTATAGTTGTCCAGATCTATTAAATTGAGAGGAGGGCAGAGACATATTAGAATTGGCCATTAATTATTTTACTTCATAACTATTCCATTTCATATCTGTTAGTAATAATTCAGCTATTATCTGATTCCAGAAAAACCAAAAGCGATCTAAATGCGTGCTACCCATGTAGATATGTTGCCACACATTATGCCCTGTGAGTCTTAATCTAGGAAACCAGCATATGAAACATTGAGTCTAGAGGCTATATCCTTGAATGACTTGAATTCTAAACTACACAGCCCTAGTGACTTCCAGGCAGAAAATTCTATTTGCTTAGAATGGCCATGAAAATTAATCAATTAACAAACAATAAAAACAAACAGATATCTGCATCTATATCTTAACTAAAGAGCACTAATTAAACCAAGAACTTAGAGTGAGAATTAACCATCTTTGAGTACTACTTTTATGTAGAGTTAATTTTAGCCATCCTGCATCTGTACCCTTTTCTCAAACCCACTCGTGCATAATGCTCTTGGTCCCACCACCCTAGAGAGCAATGTTAGATTATACCCTCAAGTGATCTAACATCAATTATTGACCAATGGGCAGATTCTTTGTGATAACTGAGCCCTGGTTCACAGTATAAACATGCAATGTCATTGTGAATAAAACCAGCATGAACTAACACTTGGGAATGCAAAACTAGAAATCATCTGGGAAGTATTAAAGGTATTGAAATAAAGTTAAGAAAGAATTATGCAAACTAGTACAACCTCTGTGGAAAGTAATAAGGAGATACTGCAAAGAGCTACAAGTAGAACTACCATTTGATCCAACAATCCCATTACTGGGCATCTACCCAAAGGAACAAAAGACATTCTATAAAAAAGACATCTGCACTAGAATATTTATAGCAGCACAATTCACAATTGCAAAGATGTAGAAACAGCCCAAATGTCCATCAATATGTGAGTGGATTAATATAATGTGGTATATGCATACCATGGAATTCTACTCGGTCACAAAAAACAATGGTGATCTAGCACATCTTGTATTATCCTGGATAGAACTGGAACCCATTCTACCAAGCGAAGTATCACAAGAATGGAAAAACAAGCAACACATGTACTCACCATCAAATTGGTATTAATTGATTAACAGTTAAGTACATATATAATAAAAACATTCATCAGGTGTTGGGCAGATGGGAGGAGGGAGGATGGGATGGGTATATACAAATGTAATGGGTGCGGTGCGCACCGTCTGGGGGATGGATAGCTTGAAGCTCTGACTTGGGTGGGGCAAGGATAATATATATAACCTAAACGTTTGCACCCCTGTAATATGCTGAAATTTAAAAAAATAAAAAGAACAAAAATATTAATTCAAGATGGATAAAAGACTTAGATCCTAGACATGAAACCATAGAATTCTAAAGGAAAATGTAGCAAAAACTCTTCTAGATATCTACCTAGGCAAAAAATTTATGACTAAGACCCCAATGGCAATCATGGCAAAAATAAAAATTAATAAATGGGACTTGATTAAACTAAAAAGCTTCTGCACAACTAAAGAAACAATGAACAGAGCAAATAGACAACCTAAAGAATGGGAGAAAATATTTGTAAGGTACACATCTGATAAAGGACTAATAATCAAAATTTACAAGGAACTCAAGTAAATCAGCAAGAAAAAAACCAAACAACCCTATTAAAAAGTGGACAAAAGACAAGAACAGAAGCTTTTCAAAAGAAGATAGACAAATGGGCAATGAACACATGAAAAAATGCTCGACATCACTAATCATCAGGGAAATGCAAATAAATACCATAATGATATAGCACTTCATTTCAATTTATCTGGCATTTATTAAAAATCCAAAAGCAATGCATGCTGCCATGCATGCAAAGAGAAAGGAAGATTCATACACTGCTGATGGGACTGCCTCTATGGAAAACAGTATGGAGGTTCTTCAAAGAACTAAAAGTAGACATACCATTCGATCCAGCAATTCCACTATTGGGTATTTACCCAAAGGAAAAGAAGTCATCTTATCAAAAAGACACCTGCAATTGAATGTTTGTTGCAGCAGAATTTACAATTGCAAAGATGTGAAATAAACCCAAGTGCTCATCAATTCATGAATGGATTAATAAAATGTGATATATGTACAATATAGAATACTTCCCAGCCATAGAAAAGATGAATACTTTTTGCAACCTTTTGGATGGAACTGGAGATAATTCTCCTAAGTGATGTATCTCAAGAATGAAAAACAAGCATCACATGTACTCACTATTAAATTGGAACTAATCCATGAGCACACATGTGCACAGTGGGAAGTAAAACTTAATGGTAAGCAGCTGGGGCTGGGGAGGGGAGTAAAAAATGAGAGGATGGGGATAAACCAACCTAATGGTTACTGTGAATACTATTTGGGTGACGGACACACCCATAGCCAGGATTCAAGCACTACAAAAATGATCCATGTAACCTAAAACATTTACACCCCCTTAATATTTTGAAATAAAAAAAATATAATGTTGAGTAATGAAAAAAAGTTGCAGAATGATGAAAAAATCAGTTGCTATGCACTAACAATGAACTATCGGAAAAAGAAATCAAGAAAATTATACCATTTACATTAGCAAAATAAAATAAATAAAATACTTAAGAATAAATTTGACCATGAAGGTGAAAGACCTGTGAAACATTAGTGAATAAAATTAAAGAGACTCAAATAAATGAAAAAATATGCCATATTCATGGAATGGAAGAATTAATATTATCAAAATGTCTATACAACACGAAGTGATTTACGGATTTGATGCAATCCGTATAAAAATTCCAGTGACATTTTCCATGGCAATAGGAAAAAAAATGCTAAATTCCATATAGAACTACAAAAGAATCCAAATAGCTGAAGCAATCTTGGGTAAAAAGAACAAAGCTAGAGGCATTATACTACCTGGCTTCAAAATATACTACAAAGTTACAGTAACCAAAACAGTATAGTACAAGTATAAACAGAAACATAGACTAACGGAACAGAATAGAGAACTCCGAAATAAATCCACACATTTATGGTGAATTGATTTTCAATGAAGTTGCCAAAACATACAATGGGAAAAGGACCGTCTCTTCAATAAAGGTGCCTGGAAAACTAGATATCTATATGCGGAAGAATGAAATTCGATCCTTACCTCACATCACATACAAAAATTAGCTCAAATGGGTTAAAGACTTCAATATAAGACCTCAAATTATAAAACTGCTAGAATAAAATATAGGGAGAAAGCTCCATGACATTTGTCTGAGCAATGATTTTTGCATATGACCTCAAAAGCACAGACAATAAAAGTTACAATAAACAAATGGAATTACATCAAACTAAAGAGCTTCCACACAACAAAGAAAACAATGAACAGAGTGAAGAGACAACTTACAGAATAGAAGGAAATATTTGCAAACTATACATATGATAAGAAGTTAATATCGAAAATATATAAAGGAACTCAAACAACTCAATAGCAATGAAACAATCTGTTTTAAAAAATGGGCAAAGGACCTAGTCATTTTTCAAAAGATGGCATACAAATGACCTATGGGTGTATGAAAACATACTCAATATCACTATCATCAGAGAAATGTAAATTAAAACCAAAAGAAGTCATCACCACACACTTGTTAGGGTGGCTATTATGAAAATGTCAAAACATAACAAGTATTGGCAAGAATGTGAGGAAAAGGTAATCCTTATATGTTGTTGATGGGATTGCAAATTGGTACAACCATTATAGAAAATAGCATAGAACTTCCCCCAAAAGCTAAAAATGGAACTATCATATATTTCAGCAATCCACTTGTGGGTGTATATCCAAAAGAATTGTAATCATTTTCTCAAAGAAATATCTGCACTCCCATGTTCATTGCAGCATTATTCACTATAACCAGTATATGGAAATAAGTACACGTATGTCGATTGATAAATAAACAAAATGAGGTGTATACACACACACATACACACACACACAATGGAATTTTATTAAGCCATGAAAAGAACATTCTGCCATTTGTGAAAACATGGGTGGAACTTGAGGATATTATGCTAAAAGTGAAATAAGCCAGACACAGAAAGAGAAATACTTCATGATCTCACTTATGTAAGAAATTTAAGTAGATGAACTCATAGAAACAGAGTAGAAAGTTGGTTGCCGTGGGTTGGAGGTGTGGGAGGAAAGAAAATTTGGGCCAAATGGTACAAACTTTCAGTTATAAGATGAATAAGTTCTAAGGATAAAACATATAGCATAGTTACTATAGTTGATGATGTATGCTTAAAATTTGCTAATAGAGTAGATATTAAGTGTTCTCACTGCACACACACCACACAAGCTGACTATGAAGTGATGGATATGTTAATTAGCTCAATTGTGGTAATCATTTCACAATGTACATGTATATCACACATCACATTGTACAACCCAATTACCCTGATATGATATTTACGCATTATATACAGGTATCAAAATATAACATGTACCCCCCAAATATGTACAACTATTATGTATCAATAAAAATATTTTTAAAAAACATGGTGCAAACCTTAAGTACTGACAAATCACACATTAATTAATCTGTAAATAAAATTGCTTTGGTTATTTTCTTTGTATACTGAGATTGTACTAAATTAGTACTATAGTACTAGTATGTGTTTTGTAGCTATCTTAGAATTGCCTGCTTGAACAGTTGTATACCAAAGGGGACAATTTTACCTCTTCTTGTTTCATCTTTATGCTTTTTAAAATTTTTATTATCTTATTTTAATACCTGAGACCTCCAATGTGATGTTGAATGCAAGTGGTGAGGATGGACATTCTTACCCTTTGTGCAAACATGGATGGAAGTCATTCAATATTTTACTATTAAGAATGATACTAGTTTAGAATTTCTCAGAGATGTTCTTACTCAGGTTTTTTTTGTGGTCATAGTTGTTATTGCTGTTATTCTCTTCTTCTTTCCTGCTTGTTTATGGACTATTTGAACTTTTAAAAAATTCTATCTACATTTTCTACTGGCATTTTGGGCATACCTCTTTGCATTGCTTTTTTAGTAACTGCTCTCAGGATTACAACATTTGCCTCTAAATTTTCAAAGTTTACCTGGAGTTAACAATACATTAAACCACAGAAAATATAGATATCTGAGACATTATATGTTGTTGCTTTTCTTCCTGCCGCCTTTGTGTTATAGTTGTCATATCACATGACTTACATCTCTATAAATAAAGAGCCCACAAGTCAATGGTAAAATTTTTTATTTTATAAGTTGTATCAATTTTAAAGGAATTAAGAGATATACAATATTCTCCCTTAGCTTTATTAAGATATAATTGACAAATAAAAATTACATATATTTATGGGGTGCAATATATTTTTTGATGTATGTATAGATTGTGAAACAAAGTGAACCAACATATTCATTACTTCACATGCTTGATAATTTTTCTGTGTTCAGGTATTCTACTCTTCTAGCAATTTTCAAGTATACAATATATTATTACTAATTATAGTCACCATGATGTACAATAGATCTCTAGAAGTACATATTTTTATTATAAACCAGATATTTACCATTTTAGATTCTCTTCATGCATTCCTACAAAAAAGAAATTCCCATTCTCCCTGGATGTCCTGCTTCCTGGTTCTATGATCAAGGTCACTGGTGGAACAGCAGTGTCTTGATTCCCCTGGGACATGTGAGAAACCCAGAGGTTGCCTTCCAGATTGTCCATCTGAAATATGGG